>SNVD02006030.1:0-23668 GCA_013180625.2 Boswellia sacra
TATAGTGTCAAACTAATTTCATATGATTAGGTGAGTCATTGCAAGTAACAAAAGGTCGTGGGGCTGCTCGTGGTAATGCTGAATGGGGCTCAGGGCAACCGTTACATGTAGATTTTAACAGTACATGGCAGCCAATTGGTCCAAAAAAAAAGATGTTTACATCACAACTTGGCATTATAGCTAGGAATGGGTCAATGGCTCCATTGACTTTTACTAGTTGGAATGCCATGCCTGAGCACAAATTAAATGCCATTTGGAAAGAAGTGAAGGTATTGCATTTACATCTAATTGATAAATTGAAATATATTTAATTTAACTAAACTAATCCATTGTTTTTTCTGTAAATGTAAGACAATACAGATGTTCTGGATGAGTATAGACCTCATTGTCTAAAAGCAATGGGAGTACTTTGGAGGAATTGGAAAGCTCGTGTAAAGAGAGACTTTTACAAGCCATATTCGACGAATGAGGCACATTTAGCTTTTACTCCTCCGAAAATTACTGAAGAGCATTGGAAGATTTTGGTCGCTTATTGGAGCAACGAAGGAGCTCAATTAAGTAATCAAAATCATGGTTAACATAATTGTTTTAACCAAAACATCCTAACAAATCAGATATGTATAAACTATATATTTATTGGTTTGTTTTGGCTCTTTAATATTACAGAAACGGATGGAGAGAAATAAGGCAAATCATGCCCATCAGTTTGCGCCCCATAGGACTGGTCGCACTTCTTTTGCGAAAAAGAGAGAAGAGGTAAGTTTTAACGACGTCTAAATTCATATGAATTGTTTGAAATTTTGCAATAGTAGTTAATACGGTATATTTGTAACTTTCTTCATTTGCAATTGTAAACTAATAATTCTTTTTTTTATTAAGATGTCAAAGAGTAGAGAAAAAATTGATCGCATTAGTGTGTTTATCAAGACTAGAACTACAAGTGGTGGAGATGTGGTTGATAATGAGAGTGCTGAAATAATTGTACATTTTTTAAACTAACTTATTTCCTATTACATTTTGTATGAAATTGATTACAAGATCCTTTTTTTAACCATTTGATTTATTCTCATCATTTTGTGGAGCCAATTAAAAGAAGGAATGTCTAGAATACCTAATGAGCAACAAACAGACGCAACTACAGAACGAGTATTTCAAGATGTAATTGGACTAGATCATTGTGGTTATGCCTGCACATATGGCCACGGTCCATCGCTATCTGTTATTAAAAGTCAATGCTCATCTCAACCTCTTGATGTGGAGAAATTGCATCAAGAGTTGCATGAAATGCGAGTAGAGAACAAAGAACTGAAGGACTACAATACTCAGTTGTACAACTTTATGCAACAGAAATTTCCAGACATCGAAGAGCAGCTGCCACCACCGATGCAACCTTAGGTATTTACTTAACCTTAACTTGATGATGAAAAAATTGTATTGTTACCAAAAGGTCTTACTACTGTTTGTAGCTGTAATAATTTGGGTTTTGCTGAAATCTTATAGAAAATTTGATGCAATTTGAATCAAGGTTGTTAAGGGTGTTATACTTGCAATTGAAATCAAAGCTATTATATGAAGACGATAAGAGTAATTTGAATTATTGAACTGTTTGCCTAAATAGGATTAGTCAAGAGTCTAAAGATGGATGACATTTTTGTGTTGTTTGGAACTATTTAGGACTACAAGTTTTTCTAAACTTTTTAAAATGTCTTAGGTTTTAGTTCCGGATGCTTCAAGTGCACACCAAAATCGCGTCAACGCGGACGCCACAAAAACAAATGAGGAGAATGAGGAGAATTAGGTATGTATGAGGTTATTTATCATTACTCTCCAACAAATAAATGTTGGCATATAACATTTATTTGAACTTCTCTAATAAACTTAGTAATAGTAAGACATCTAATTATTATATTTTATTTGTGCAGGTTTTTTTTCGCATGAAAACTTGAATGGGAATAAGACTTCTAGACTTGAATGGGATTACAAATAAACTTGGTACTCTTATGTTGTATGTGAATGTATAACTTATTAATTTATGTGATTGTGATAATATACTCTTATGTTGTACTCTTATTTTTTATTGGAATATCATTTTATTGGTTCATGTTTTCAAATGATGAATTATTTGAATTAATTAAAAAAAATAGATCGAACACATGGTTACAGGCCTGGATTTCATAAAAATTGCAAAAACGGGTTCTGGGAGTTGAGTTCTTTTTTACTGCAGGCCTAACGACCGCGGTTAATGACTTGGGACAACAACAAGCACTTTTTACGGCGGGCCAAGCGCCCACGATAAAAAATTTTCCACCAGACCAGGACTTTTAACGGCGGATCGTGCGCCTGCGAAAAATAATTTTTCACCGACCACGAATGTTTACGGCGGGCCGAGCGCCCGCGAGCCGTAACCGCGGTAAAAAGTAAAATGAGTTTTTACGACACCATTTTATACGGCGGGCTTAAACCGCCGTATGTCCGCCGTAGAAGGCTTTTTACCGCGATTTCAGCCCGCGGTAAAAGACTCATTTTCTTGTAGTGTCAATACAATGTTATCTAATATAATCATAGTTATACTATCCTATACAGTCATCAAGCATACCCAATGTAATTTTAAAATAACATTATTTTTAATATTATACAATGCAATGCTACACAATACAATACTATACTATATTATATAATGTTGTGCACTAAATATGCCGTTAAAGCTTACTTGTATACATCATCTTATTATTCAAATAATTCTATATTTGCAAACTCCTTGTACAAGTATTTTTGTACAAATTTACTTGTATAGATCATCTTATTATTATTCAAATAGTTCTACATTTGCAAACTCTTTGGACAAACTTTTCATAAAAATTTATTTGATATGATCGTGATTTAATTTTGGTGCGTGGTTTATCTTAATTAGTTTTATTTATTATTAAATTTTACTCTTTCAATCATACTACAAGTTTATGAAAGAGTATTATATATAAAGCTTTTCTTATGTGCATATTAATCTGGTTATTGAAAAAATTAAATTGCTTGCAAAAATCCATAACGTTTTCTTCAAAACAAAAAAAGATTGTAGTTAAAAAAAAAAAAAAGAAAGCAATTTGGAGTATGTTCTTAAATCTTAAGGCAGATTATAAGGAGAAAATCCTTCTAAAGATTTCTTAGGTCAACAAAATATTTGGAAAGGTTTTATAAATTAAAATTAAGTGCTTTAGAATTTTTCTTTTTAATGTTTTCTAGTTGTGTCTATTGAAAGAAAGAGTTTTTATTTAAAAGCCTTGTTTTCCTTTCCGGAAAACTAATAATATAAAATCAATTTCATAAATACCTGATCCATTTCTTTGTTATTGATTTTATTTATCTATTCCTTCTCTAATTACTAAATCTATTTTTCAAAAATTCATTTATACGTTGCATAAACAAAAAGAGGGTTGCACGATTTAGTAGTATTTTCATAATAATTCTATTATTAATTTTCGTAATGCACTACAATAATTAAGTAGAGCTTACAAAATTATTCCTATCAACTCACTTATACAAATACATATGACAATATTGCATAATTATCATATCAAAAAATTTGTAATATCATATTTGTAAGAGTAAAATTATTTATAATAATTTGATATTATGCAACACAGATAGGTGCTTGGGGCGGGTATTTGAATATAACGGTTATAAATTGCACTTATTATGATATATAAACATGTGGCTGTTGATCAGCTCTGTTGTCAAAAGTTTCATAAAATTAATTCTTCCACTGGAAATCAAACCGTTCAATACAAGGTCTACAATCTTCGTAGGTGGAATTCATGTGACCAAATTTTTTCCTTCTATTCATTTCTTATTTGATATCAGACTCAGTCAAGCAATAAAAAGTAATGCTACTCTTTCAATCTAATTTTATAAATTCACTCGTACAAACTAACGTGGTATGATGTAATTTGATAAATAAATGAATTGATTAGATAAATATACGCTAATAATAAATGATATTAATTAAGATGGATGATGTGATAATCATATAGGGATATCACATCAGTTTATATAGATAAGTTTGTATAAATAGTTTGTAAGAATAATGTTACTCATATCTTAATCACTAATCATTTAATGAATCAATTAACGTAAAATAAAGAGCTTAGTTTAGCTTCACACTTGTCCTTAAATTTGTTGCTTACTTCCTTTTCCATCGAAATCACCAATTAAGGCATCAAATAGTTGTCTCGAGCTTAAATGAATCGAAAAAGAGACTTGATGAAATGAGATGGGAACTGTCTCATAGGAAAAACAAGTGTTTGGTTGGTAAAACAATATGGGAACAGAAATTGGATGGGATAATTAATAATGGAATCAAATTGGGATTGCAATTGAAAATTATGAAAAAAAATTAATAGTGTAAATGTCTAAATAAGCTCTATCTAAATAAACATAAAGTTGTCTCGATTTCAAATTAATGAATCGGAAAGGACAAGTTGGTATTTAGTCGATGAAATGGAATGAGAACAGTGTAGTTCAAGTTTTCAAATAAAGAGGTAGAAAAAAAGTGTTTGGTTGGTGAAATTGATCACAGGAAAAATAATAGAATCAAATTTTAGGATTAAAACTGAAAATAAAAGGAGAAGAAATTTGAAAGTACATGTGCTAACACTAATTTCATATCACACTCTGTTAGCTATAATTGTTCAATACAGTCAGTTAATATTGTTAGTCTGTTAGCTGGTGCTGTTAACTTTGTTTGCTGGTTCTGTTAGCTGTGTTAGCAGAATTACAATTAGTAAGAATTAGTTACAATTTAACCAATCAGAGTTTGACAGCTGTCCAAAGCTTTTTGTATGTATATGTGTACTAAAACAGTGTTGATAAATGAATCGATTGATGTATTTTTCAATGCTAGTACTCAAAGTTTCCTAATTCTAAGTTGGTATCAGAGCCATGGGAGAATCTCTTAACATTTCTCCTGGTCATTTTCTTGGAAACACAAATTCTCGAAATTCAACTTTCTCTTTATCTCTCAATTCTTCAAATCCGTTGATACTACCAGCAGCTCTTCCTACTACTTCTATCAAACTTCAATGAGGCAATTATAGTTTCTGGAAATCTCAGATCCTGTCAACGTTGAAAGCCTACAATTAATCTTGAAAGCTTTATTGATGAAAGTCATCATTGTCCTCTTGCTGTTATCACAATTCAAGATCAATCCAGTGTAGATCCAGCAGTGATCACTCAGATCAATTATGAACATGTTAATTGGCAACGATCTGATCAGTTTGTTTTAAGCTAGATGTTGTCCTCAATTTCAGAATCTATGTTTGGCTATGTTGTTAGATGCAAGACATCTCTTGAGGTTTGGAAGTCTTTAGAATGATTGTTCACTACTGAATCAAAGGCAAGAGCTATGCATATCAAGCACCAACTCCAAACAATGAAGAAAGGTTCTCTGTCAATCTCAGACTATTTTCTGAAAATGAGGTCATTTGCTGATACCTTGTATGCCATAGGCACTGATATAACAGATTTTGATTTACTGTTACACATTCTTGATGGACTAGAACCAGAATATATATGATGCTATTATTGTTAATATTTCCTCCAAACCTGGATCTATTTCATTAGAAGAGGCACAATATCATTTACAAAGCTATGAACTAAGATTAAAGCAACACAATTTGCCACAAGTGGTTCATATAGGACCTAATGCTCACCTTGTAAATAGAATGCCTCAGTTTGGTCCTAATATTCAAACTGGAAGAGCTCCTTTTAGTTCTAATTCTAGAGGTAGAGGCAGAAATAGAAATTTCTATGGCAGAGGAGGCAACAACATAGGAGGTTATAATGTCACTAATTTTCATCCAGCTACTAATAGAGGTGCTAATGGTTCTACTGTTAAACCGGTTTGCCAACTTTGTGGTAAGATAGGACATACAGTTGTGAAATGTTTTAGAAGGTTTGATGTTAGCTATCATGGTCCAACACAACAGCCAAGCTCTCAAGCTTTTGTTACGTCATCAACAAATATAGCTGAAAATTTTTTAGCACAACAAGCTCCTCAAGCTCTTATTGCTTCACCAGCTACTGTTGCTGATAATGCATGGTATTTAGACATAGGGGCAACTTATCACATCACCTCTGATCTAAGTAATCTCACAATGTAATCTGCATATACTGGAAGATATACAATCCAAGTTGGAAATGGTAACACTTTATCTATTACTCATATTGATTCTAGTGTTTTACATTGTTCTAAATCCAATAGAGATATCTTGCTCAGAAGGATACTTCATGTTCCCTCTATTACTAAAAGTTTGATTAGCATATCTCAATTAACCAAGGATAATCACATTGTAGTGGAATTTCACTCAAATTTCTGTCTTGTTAAGGACAAGAAAATAGGAATTCCACTTCTGCAAGGGAAACTCAGTGAAAGTCTTTACCAACTTCAAGATCTTGATTCATCAACTAATTCTTCATGCTATTCAATCACTTCATCTGCTGCTAAAGCTTCCTCATGTCTGCTTTCTTCTTCTCAAAGAAGCTGTTTTCATCCAGTTACTCTAGTTTCCTGTGTTGTTAATTCTAATGTATATACTAATAATAAAACTAGTGATTGTATCATGTGGCACAAAAGGCTTGGCCATCCTCATGTTTAGATTTTAGCTAAAGTTTCTCAAGATACTCAATTGTTTCATTGTGTATCTAATAACTCTTTGTTTTATGAATCCTGCAAGTATGGAAAACAGAATCATGTAGCTTATCCTTCATCTTCTTCTTAGTCACAATTTCCTCTTGAATTAGTCTTTGCAGATGTCTGGGGACCATCACCAATATCATCTGTTGAAGGCTACAATTATTGTCACTTATTTGTTGATTATTTTTGCAGATATTGTTGGCTTTTTCCTTTGAAATTGAAGTCTGAAGTGAAAGAGGTTTTTCAACAGTTTCTAGCATTGGTGGAGAGTTTGGAAGAAAGTTGAAATGTTTACAGTCTGATTGGGGAGGTGAGTTTAGACCTCTTGCTTCTATATGTGCTACTCTAGGAATTCAGTTTCGGCATCCTTGCCCTCATACACATCCACGAAATGGTTCAGTAGAAAGAAAGCATAGGCATGTTGTGGAAACAGGACTTACCCTTTTTGCCCAAGCCTCTATGCCTCTGAAGTTTTGGTGGTTTGCTTTCAGTGCTTCTGTCTATTTGATAAACCGATTACCAACTCCAGTTCTTCAATTTTCCAGTCCATTCTTTACTCTTTTTCATAAAGCACCTGATTATAAAAATCTTAGGATCTTTGGCTTTGCTTGCTATCCAAACCTAAGACGATATCATGGTCACAAGTTCTCTTTTCATACAACTGTATGTGTCTTTTTAGGTTAAAGTTTGATACACAAAGGTTACTTGTGTCTTAATTCCACTGGTCGCATTTACATAGCCAAAAGTGTCTCTTTTAATGAACAACTATTTCCTTTTGCTTCCGTTTCTTCTTTTTCTCATTCCTCCTCTTCTACTCCTAAGAATTTAATTTTTGTCTCATTTGTTCCTTGGTATTTTCCTCCTGTCTCTTTCTCAAATTCTTAGTTAAATAACTTTCAACCTTCATCAGACTTTATTCAACCATGCAGTTTTGCTAACACTCCTCCTATAAATTCTGCTATAAACTCTTTTGCATCATCTTCATCAGATTCTATATCTCCAACATTCTCACAACAACAATCACCATTATCATCACAACAACAACTACCTACTTCTCTACCAGTTCCTATTAACACTCATCCTATGCTAACAAGGGCAAAAGCTGGCATTTTTAAACCAAAGGTTTATCAATGTAGTACTTCTTTATCTAAACCAACATCAGTTGCTAAAGCTTTGCAAGATCCTAATTGGTTACAAGCTTTGTAAACTGAATTCCAAGCCTTACAAGCTAATAACACATGGTCACTAGTTCCTCCCACTACAGATATGCATATTGTTGATAATAAATGGGTATTCAGAATTAAGTATAATCCAGATGGCAGTGTGCAATGTTACAAAGCTAGATTGGTTGCTAAGGGTTTTCAACAAACCCCAGGAGTGGATTACTTTGACACCTTAGTCTTGTTATCAAGCCCGCAACCATTCGAGTTGTTCTTTCTTTAGTAATCACTTATCAATGGGATATACAACATATTGATGTCAACAATGCTTTTTTTAATGGTGATCTTCAGGAGACTATTTTTATGGCTCAACCAACAGGTATTGTTGACTCTACTCATCCTGAATATGTTTGTCATTTAGACAAGTCTCTCTATGATTTGAAGCAAGCTCCTAGAGCTTGGTTTGACAAGCTTAAAGGTGCATTGCTTCTGTGGGGATTTTAGGTGTCAAAATCTAATACAAGTCTATTCATTTTCAAGGACAAGGCTAAGACTATACTAGTTTTGGTCTATGTTGATGATATATTAGTTACTAGAAGTTGTAAATCTCAACTACAACAAGTGATCTCAGACCTAAATACACGGTTTGCCTTGAAAACTTTGGGTTCAGTAAGCTATTTTCTTGGCTTTGAAATTCATAGATTAGTTGGTTCTTTGTTGCTTACTCAGAGTAAGTATGCTACTGACTTACTTAAGAAACGTAATATGATTAATGCTAAAGCAGTAACTACTCCTATGGTCACTAATGCAAAGCTTGCTATAAATGATAGTCCTGCATTTGAAAATCCAAGTGCTTACAGGAGTGTTATTGGTGCATTACAGTATTTGTCCATGTCTAGACCTGATATCTCTTTTGCAGTGAATAAATTGAGTCAATTTCTACAATCTTCAACAGAAAATCATTGGCAAGCTTGCAAAAGAGTTTTGAGATATATCAAAGGGACAATTGATCATGGCCTTGTGTTTCAACCAATGGATTCTTTGACTCTAAATGGCTATAGTGATGCTGACTGGGCCAACTCTTTAGATGATCAAAAATCTGTTTCAGGATGTTGCATTTATTTTGGCAATAATCTCATCTATTGGAGTTATAAGAAACAGAATGTAGTTGCCCGTTCCTCTACAGAATCTGAATATAGAGCATTATCTTCAGCAGCCACAGAAATCATCTGGTTGCAAAGTTTATTAGCAGAACTTGGTTTTCAACTTGATGATATTCCTGTGTTATGGTGTGATAATAAAGGTGCTCAGTGCTTGGCTGCCAATCCTGTGTTCCATGCTAGAACCAAACACATTAAAGTTGATATTCATTTTATTAGAGAGAAGATACTTGCTAAGCAGCTTGTTGTTAAGCATATTTCTACTACATTGCAGAATGCTGACATTCTCACTAAACCTTTGTCAGGTTCTCAGTTTGATGCTCTCAAGCATAAACTTACAGTTCAAACTATGGATCAAGCCTGTTGTGGTAGTTCTAAAAATTCCCCAGCTACACTTGAAGGGGCCTATTAGCTATAATTGTTCGATACAGTTAGTTAATATTGTTAGTCTATTAGCTGGTGCTGTTAACTCTGTTTGCTAGTTCTGTTAGCTGTGTTAGCAGAATTACAATTAGTTAGAATTAGTTACAATTTAACGAATCAAAGTTTGACAGTTGTCCAAAGCTTTTTGTATATATATGTGTACTAAAACAGCATTGATAAATGAATCGATTGATGTATTTTTCAATGCTAATACTCAAAGTTTCCTAATTCTAAGTCACTCTTCAGATTCTTTAATCATAAACCAACATTTAAGAGACAAATCTAAATAAATACAAAACCAGAAACCAATTTTTTTTTAATAAAATCTAAATATATTTAAAAATATAAATCTGAATTGTATTATATATATGTGTGTGTATGTTATCTTTTGAATTAAAATGTCTTAAACCACGCTTATATTTTTATTGATGTTGCTTTACTCATTTTTTTTTCTTACATATTAGTAATATTCACAAATCAATATTTTTTTGATAAAATTAATAATGAAGTATTTAAAATTTTGGAATTTTACATATATGTTTTTATCCTAAAATATTAAATTATAAATATATTCATTGATGCTTTTGAACATAACATATATAATTAAATTATATTAATTTAATTATATTTTTATTAAATTAATTATTGTTAATCACCAATTACGATTAATTTTCAATTGGTTCAGATGAGAAGTCAAAACCTTAGGGTTCCATATATTGAAGATAACCTGCTAGCAAAGTTCTCTCTTAATTTGTGAACTCAACACAATCAAGAGAGAGGAGCTGTAAACCGATCCTCCCGTGCTTTTTCCTTGAGCTTAACTTCGCGTAAGTATATAATAACTAAAATTTGTTTCATCTGTCAAGACTAGCCTCAACAACAACCGAATATTATTATATAAATAATGAAATTAATGGAAAGGGTGATACTACGAGATTTGAAAACATGGAGGTGAAAGAAAGACGCAAATTTTGCATTTTGAGAATTTTGGGCACACACGCACATATATATATGAAGAAATTACTAGAAGCTAGCTAATTAAAACGCAATATTCTGTTAGGACTACAACATGCAAAATTTTAATTAGAAATACTATAAACTGTGAAATTGCAACAAAGATCTTGTAATTTGCATAATTCTCAGTGAGAATCCTACAACATTTAGTGTCTCAAATGACTATGCTTAAAGGTCGGTAAATTGACATTCAACAAGCCTTAGAGAAGTAATAGTCATGATGACATTTCAGATGCTCAAGTGATATATATTACATGCTAACTCAAAAATCAGTAATGATATGGTATGCACACGTATGATGCAGAAAAAAAATAAAGAAAATTTTAGAATTCGTACAATTCTTCTTTTCGAATTCTAGCTTTAACTCTCATATCATATATATGATTTTCCAAAAATAAATCATCTTCAAAATTCATGGAAATCAACTGAAACAATGAATAAAGAATATTTATTATCATAAAAATAAAATGGAATTCATTCTCTGATTCAAATAGAGCTCAACAAGTTAATATATATATTTGAACATCTTTGCAAGCTGAATTTAATTTTTGAGCATGACACAATTTTAGGCAAATCAATGTAGATATGTTAATTAAAGCTTTACACATATGTAAAGTTAGCTTGTTTTTCTATGAAATCATCTATCTAAACATATTTACTATGAGCAGATGGCTTTAGCTTATCTACATAGATAGCCTTCTCTGCATATAATATACACTTCTAATGCAACACAAAATTTTTTCACTCATCAACTTGAAATAAACATAAGACTTCTTTTTGTCTACAGGAATCTCAGAAATCATTTCAAACACAACCTCAAAATTTCAACAAATGCTTATTTCAAGCATGATTCTCTATCATCATTACAAATGCATTCTTGATTAGAACAACTGATATATATATATGATATTGATCTTGGAGGCTCAAGCATCAAAGAGTATTTAAAAAATGTCCATGTTCTTAAAGCAAATTAATGACAAATAACCGCGCTTAAAACGAACAATGCAATATGCAGCAAGAGTCACTATAGAATGAAGATGCCACTGATTTTAAAATGCATGAATGCGACCAGATCCTAACTCAAAATATAGATACCTAATACAAATAAAAACTAAAAGGCAACTTAACCATGCAAATCTGATTCCAAATCCAAATTTGACCTAACATTAGTAAAGAATCGAATTTGAATTTTCAAAAATTTTCATAGGGTTCATTTCTCATGCAGAATTTCCCTATCCCACAATTAAACTCATTCAAAAACACATAATAATTAGGTCTTACATGACCATTAACACAAGTACTGATCGAGGTCAAGTAGGAACAAAATTTCTTTTACTGTTTGCAATAGAAGATGTTGAAGCTTTAGCATTGGTTTCTGTAGCCTTAACAAAAAGGAGAATTCTTCTATGGTCGATTCAGTAACAATAATAATAAATAAATAAATAAGAATTTCTAGTTCTATTGTGAAAAAAGATTTCTTTCTTTTGCTTTGTTGGAATTTATCATTCCCTTTCTTTAGAATGAAATGAAATTATATTCAAGTAAGCAAATATGTCAAACCTTACAATAGTGCTCTAGAAGTTCTAATCCTAGCTAGGTCACTCAACAAAACTTCCAATAATAGTTTGAACGTAAAACTTAGTTGAATGTATAAAAAATAGCACTTAACTATATTGACATTTTGGTGAATCATTTCCATGAAAAACTAGAACTAACGAAGACAATAAACCAACAATATAAACTATCTTAATTTTTCTCACAGAACTCAAACAAACCAAACAATAAACCTGCCATTAGACACAGCCTTCATTCAGTCAGAGTTTTACAGCAAAAACTATTCGGTTTGCCTACACCAACCTTGGAATATAGACATCAAAGCAGCACCCCAAAACATCAGATTACTCTTACTCGGCTCAGCTGGATGTGTTTTCCTCAACTACACTGCACAAATTCATTCACTTCTTCTCTCCTCAAACAAAACAGCCTTCATCGTTCCTTTTATAGGCCAGCAAACTCAAATAGATACCCCAATGAACACGCTTGCTCAATAAATCAACAAGCTAGCTGATCTGTTCTTATCTCATCTATTTTCAATTACAAGCTTACACTTATATTCAACCCATGCATATCACCTGAAACGAAATAAATCAGTCAAGGTATATAATGTAGCAAGACCTCAATCATGCTCAAAGATTTAACAAGAAGTTGGATAAAGGTACCTGCAAAATCAACAACCATTTACAATGAATATTATAACAAGAAATCTAAGTTTTATCAATTTCAATCAAGCTTAATATTAATATAAAATAAAGTTGTAATACAAGAAAAATTCAACAAGGAAACGATCCAGTTGTTAACTTGGAATAAAAATATATTATAATGGGAAACAAATATATTATTAAACAAAGCTCGTAACTTAGAATAACCATCAACATTCGAACTTCATGAAAGAGAGATACCGTGAGTACATAGATCAATATTGGAAAACTTGCGCATACAAACTACTTGAAAAATATTATAGAATTACAGATGTGATTGACGAAAAGCAAACGATCGACCACTTTAAACATTTGTTTGGGGATCAGTTGGAGGTTGATCATTTGATTCATTTCTTCTTGACTTCCGACGGATCCGTCCGTTAGAAGGATCAGCTGGAGTTTGATCATTTGATTCATTTTCTTTTGACTTGTGACGAAAGCACCAGTCAGACAGGGTTACAAGACAAGCCTTGCACTTGTCGGAAAGAGCTATAAGATAAGCCTTTGTCAAGTAGTAAATGGCTCCAACTAGAATCAATAACATTAACATTACATACACGTATACATAGTTGTATACTGTATATTTGATACCCTTATTTATTTTTGGCAAGCGAATAAAGCACCAACTAGTAAGCTTCTTAAGAAAGATCTTTGCCATGCTGAAGGTGAATGCAAACGGATTTATATTTGCGGATGGATTAGACAGTAATGAAATAAACGGCGCAAATACGTAAAAGATGAGAGGCAAAGTGCAACTAATCGAAGAAACCGTGATTGCAAGGGCCATATTGTCGGACAACACCGCGTACAATCCGGTCACAAATGCTAGTATCATTGAAACAAGTCCTGTCCATGTCAAGGTAATGGCCATAGGAAGTGAGTCCATAAAAGATTCACGTTTGCTGCACCAAAATGACCAGAAAACTATAACTGCAGCGGTCATGGATGAAGTCATGGCTATGGTATCTGTGATGACAAATGCTTGGAAACTTGTTCTTTTACCCAGAACCACCATGCCCTCGTCTGCATCACCACTACCTCTGAAACCCCCTGGAATGGTGAAAGCTGCTGTGAATGTGAATGTGGCGATCAGTGTATTCATCACTGAGAGAGTTTGAGCCATTTCCTTGCCTTTCCCACTTTCACCCTCTATATCTTCTGCGTCCTTCCGCTCTTGCCTGTTCTCCTCATCTTGCGCCTTTCTGTCTTCTACATCCAGACCTCGATCTGCATAGGCCGCCTCCAGCGCTTTTATGGTTAAGTGCTGTATTGAACAACATGAAGACGTGACCAAAGCAAGTTACTAATAATTTAGTTATATATGTTAAAGTGGGGCATGTGGACCCCCAAAACACATGCAACACCCCATTTCTCCAACAACCCCCCATCCAAATTTAAAAATTCAAAATCTACTTTGCACGCTTATTTAATACCATATATACGCTTCCATTTAATATCATGTTTATCCTAAAAAATACAAAATAATTATTTTAATAAAAAAATCTATCAATTTTGTTAACAAAAGATTTAAAGAATTAAGAATCGTGATTTTTTTCATCTTATCCAAACTAAGAAACATAGTTTTGATAAAATCTTACATAAGAAACTCATAACCTAAAACTATATCAAAAAGACCAAGAAGGTTTTCATAACTACACTTTTGTTTTGTTTGTGAGTTTGATCATCAAGAAAATAAAATAAAAAACAAAAGAAAATACATACAGTCATAATATATTTGAAACAGTGCTTGAAAGTTAATATCATTTATTCAAGGTGGTTTTGGGGTAATTAACTTGTCATTATTTCATAACATTTCGAAGATTTATACAGAATCTGATTTAGATTCTCAATAGCAATTCCAAAAACTAGGTGTTGATGTTATTTTCACCAGCTAGTAAACATAAACGCTAAGGTCACATTCCCATCATTCAATACTCAACTGATCGGATCAAAATTTAAACTAGGTGTTATCTTATTATAAATTCTTTTATTTATAAATTTTTTGTCTATCTAATGATATTTTGTTATATTAATTTGTATGAAATTGATGTATATATAATATTAATTTTTTACCAATCAAAATGGAAAAACATACATCTACATAATATAAATTAACTTAAAAAAAAAAGAAAATAATTAAATTTGTACCTTTTCGATATCCTTTCCCTTAACAGCAGACGTCTCAACGATTCGTAACGCGGTGTCCCCCTCATTGTTGGTTTCCCTGATGTTCACATTTATATATCTGGATAAGATAAGGACCACGTCGCTCTGTAATTTATTGGCAGCCAAATGCAAAGGGGTGTTCCCATTCTTATCACGCGAGTTGACCAAATCTACCATCTCCCGCAACTTTAGAACAAATGAGACTATTTTTACATTCCCGTTTTGAGCTGCAATATGGAGGATATTACGACCATTTTTGTCAATCAACTCGATAGCATCTGGATAGTGTTTAAGCAGCATTTTCAGTACATTAGTTTGGCCATTCTTTGCAGCCAAGTGAAGAGGCGTTTGATCGTTGTTGTCAGATTGATATACAAGTGAAGCTTTATATTGAGATAAGCAGCGTGCCATCTTAACATGACCTGAGGCGGCAGCGTAATGAAGGGGATTCCTCCCTTTTGCGTCTAGCTTAGTGATAAGCTCCTTGTTAACATTCAGAATCTCAACCATAATATCTGTAGTTAATTGCAATAAAAAAAAAGGATTAATTATTTGAAACTAAGAATGAATTTACAAGCCATGCAACATAGGAGAAATGAAAATCAATCGATCATAGAGCTAGTGATCTCACCATAATCTTGATTAATAACGGCACTATGCAGAAGTGTCAATTGTTCAGGTCCTTCATGGTCAAAGGACAATGCATCTTTCCAAATGAGGATACGTGCAATATGATTTAACCTTGCATTAATTGCAAGAGCGAGTAGAGACTGCCCAGCCTTATTCTTTTTTAGTAGATCTTGATCGCCGTCGATCAAAATTTGTGCACTTATCTCATTACCATGCCTTATAGCAGTATGCAGAGGAGTGTTACCTTCCTCATCTAAGGACTCAAGTAATAACTTCCTTTTTGGCCTTTCATACCGAGAAACTAAAAAAAAAACGCTAAGTGCATTACCATACTTGGCAGCAACATGCAATGGAGTCTCACCCTTGTTGTTTTTCTTATAGACCATAGAAGAACTTGTTTCTTTATCATTGCTGAGCATCATATATACCACCAACCAGTTTCCATATCTTGCAGCTATATGAAGGGGTGTGTTACCTTTGGGACTCGTTCCCGTAAAGAGATTCTTCTCGTTTTGTTTTTCTAAATCATAGATTTTGCAAATATCACCGCGTTGAATTGCCTTAATTAATTTCTGATACGAATCATATCTGTAACAAAAACTCTCATGAGGATTATGTAACTATATATGTACTATTATAATTTTTTTTTCCATTTTCAACATGATGCCACTTTTTATTTGCTTATCATATATCTCAGAAATAACAAAAATTCAGGTTGTTTTGAATAACAAGTTTTTTTTTAGAGTAATATTATTGTTTTAATCACCTAATAAAATTACAGCGCAAGTGTTCTTAAGTTGCATCTAACGGGCCAACTGGTGTCAACAAAGCTGCCGCTATCAATACGTAAGAGCCCGTATGGGCTGATTGGTTAGCCCATTAACCTATTGATTGATTAAAAAAAATCGAATTTAAGTATTTTTTAAAAAATCCCTAAATTTAATTATTTTCTTATTTATTTCAATATATATTTTACCAAAGATTTTATACTCTTTTTAATTGAATTGAAAAGTTGGGTGAAGAAACAAAAGTAATTCAAGCATTTCGGCTTTTAAAGGATTATTTTTCAACTAATCTACCATTAAAATATTTTCTTTCAACTACTGGAAAATTAAAATTTTCTTTTGGGCTAGAAGCTATGTATATGATTTAAAAAGGGATAAGCAGAGGCTAGCTCAACATATAAATTAGACAATTTAAAAAAAATCATTAATATTGCAGTTCTATATCCAAAATATTGTATATAAGGTAATGTTGGTAAGGTAATGATCATAAAGAGTAAATGCATTAAAATAAAAATAATAAATGTTAACAGTAATATGACATTAAATATTTGACATCTCATCACTTTGTTTGCGTACTTTTTATGAATAATAATACTTTTATAATATATCATTTTTATTGATTAGCAAGCGGACTGGCTTACATAGGTAAAACGCTCCAGTATTCTCCAGAGACAAAAGACAAATCAATCAAAACTCAAAAGTAATACTTGATGAAAGAATCATATATAACAAAGCAAAACTTAATTATGATAAATTCACCATAAAAATGTATAATTAAATTAAATATCATCCAGTAAGAGAAAATTCAGGAGGATGCATTACCTCTTCGAGTCCAAGATTTTACTAGAAGCAGCCCTCATCAAGTCAGTCATCATCTCCTGGTCAAAGATGTAGCAGTTGATACATATTGGTCAATCGGTGTAGTCTGTCCGTACAAAATGGGGAAGAGCATTTTTTTTTAAAGGAGAGACTCTAATTAAGGACGGAAAATAAATTCCACAAGCTCTAGTCTCTATTTGTTAACCTCAATTTGTCTGAATAACAATTTTTCTTTTAATTGAATGAACAATTTATGACTTTGATGAGTTTAAAACCCATTATGAAGTGCTGCGGGGTTATAAGATATCATAGCTAATTAAAAGTAGCAAATATAGTAGTATAAATATAGAAACTGAATTAAAATATATCTCTTATTCGGCACCGTCGCCACGGTCGGTTGACCCTTGATGTATCAACCACTTCTAGGTAAGTGTTCTTATTGTGTTTGGAATTGCTTGACCGGACAGCCTTTTTTTATTTTTTTGGCCTCTTAATTTTTAATTATTTTATATCACATCAATATATATAGAAAACTTTTTTATATTCTGCATGTATAATATGATGCTATTAGATATATTTGTTTGCTTACGATGACGAAATATTTATGATAAGTTTCAATGCGATCTAAAAAACACAGTAAAGCCCAAGCCAAGACATCGAAGAGTGTACACAACAACAAAAATTGAGTACCCTCATACCTGTTGGAGATTCTTTCCAGGATCCGTTGTGTATACCTGTTGGAGATTCTGTCCAGGATCTGTTGATGATTTACCCTTTAGTTCTAGAGGAGTCTGCTTCTTATGGTTCGTTGCCCTGATGTTTACCTTGGGATTTCCGGAGAGAATTTCGGCCACATCGCAGTGAGAAAAAATATAAGCCAGATGCAAAGGAGTATTCCCATCTTCATCCGGCAAATTCATCAAGTCTTCTATCCCGGGAAACTCTAAAATAAATGAGGCGATATCACATTTTCCATATTGAGCTGCAAGATGGAGGATATTATGATGCTTATTGTCAAGCACGTCAATGGCATCTGGGCAGTAACTGAGAATTGTTTCCAACACATCCCGTCGACCATTCTTTACGGCCAAGTGAAGAGGCGTTTGACCATTGCGGTCACCTTCATAAGCAAGTGAAGCTTTTGCCTTTAATAAGAGTTTTGCTATTTCAGCGTGGCCAGAGGCTGCAGCATAGTGAAGAGGCGTTCGACCATCGCGGCCACCTTGATTCGCAAGTGAAGCTTTTTCTGTTAGTAAAGATTTTACTATTTCAACATAGCCTGAGGCTGCAGCGTAGTGAAGAGAATTCCTATGTTGCATGTCTGGCATATTGACGACTTCTTTCTTTTCCTTCAATAGCTTGTCCACGAGATCTAGATTTCATCTCAAGAAAGAAAGAACTGCACTCAGAATTAAGATACATAATCTGGATGTTTTAACTTGAAATAGTATACACACGCCCACGCGCGCGCACACAAACATATATATATAATTAGTTTTTAAGAGCAAATATATATATTAAACGAGAATATCACCAAAAGTTCCCCTTAAGATGGCACCATGGAAAAATTCCGGTTCTGTGTCTGGAAATTTGCTTATAATGCCCCATGTGATATCAGTTAATCTTGAATCAATTGCGATGGACAGTGGAGATTTCCCAGCAGCATTAACTTGGAGCACTGGTGCATCTTCTCTCGCTACTAATTTCTGCACCATGGAGATGTGATCAAATCTTAAAGCATTATGCAGTGGTGTGTTACCTTCATTGTCTTCCATCCCTAGAATGTTAATCTGTTCTCCATTTTCTTTTATAGCCGTGTCCATAAACTCCAAGAACAACTGGACGACACCAACTTCACCAACCTTGGCGGCAATATGCATCGGGGTCTCACCCTTATGGTTTTGCTCATGTAGAAGGGAAGGCTGAACCTTGAGTATCTCTTGCACTACGGTCTCCTTTGATCTGAATCTTGAAGCCATATGAAGGACTGTGTTACCTTGGGGAGTCCGTACATTGAAAAGCTCAGGATTTTGATCTGCGAGTTCCTTGATTTTATTTTCATCCCCCTTTCTCAATGCCTCGAGCAATTCTTGATCTATGGTCTCCAATTGTCTGATATATATATAGCATAAATTCAAGCAATAATTAATGGCATATATATTTGTATGAATATGATATATATTAAGACGTAGCTAGCTTCTTTTTATTTTCAAGGTCTAGGCAAATTACCTGTTCGATGCAATAAAAGTTGAAGAAGAGCGTTCCAAGTCAGGCATACTTCCACGATTTTCTAATCAAGAAAGATTAATTATGGCATATACTTCCTAAATTCCTCATCTGCGATGTCAGAAGATATTATAACAACTAACTATTCAATTAAGTATAGCAAATGAAACACTTTGGCGTCGACTTATTCCACTGGTATATGGTATACCAGATTTTTATAGGTACATTCAATTAAGCACGTTATGACCAAGCGTGAACAAACAAAGAACAAAAAGAAAGTATGCAGAAATTGTGAGCATTAAGAAGATGATTGTTTTATTTCAAACCCTTCATGAGGATAACAATAATTGATAATTTAAATAAGAGGAGATGACGTAGATAAAGAATTATGTTACAATAAAAGGATATGACCATTTTACCCCCTAAAATAAGGTTAAATGACAATTTACTCCCTCTATTATTTAATATTACAATGTACCCCTCGATTTCAAATTCTTCCGTTAACTCAGGCCACGTCAGCTAACTAAGGTTAAAATTAGAACTAACTATAGTTGGCAAACACATCACCTAATTACCCATGGCTAAATCGTGTTGTCAGGGTAAAAGTCTAAACTTTGTGTTCTTCAACAACCCATAGTGCGCCAAGGTGATGCCTAGAACTGACCATTGAACTTCCATAACTTCCATAATCGACAATGGTGACGTACGCTAGCGAGTCAATGACACAGGGCCATTCGAAAGTAAGCTCATCGTCGGCCATGAATGTGAGGTAATGCTCTGTTTTACATCACGGTTTTTAGTTGTGGAAAGCTTTTGGTTATGTATGAATCAGTATAAATGCTGCTATTAGATGCATGTAATATTTATTATGCATGTATGAAAAGTGTTTCTGTTTGGGGGTAGACAGCGGTGTAATCGAAAGTGGGTTTCAAAATGAACATCGTTGGCATGGGTTTTTATGCGTAAAAGTTTGTTATTTTTTAGTACATGGTTGAAGCATCTTGATGCATTATAAAAAGTTATGGTCTTTTGGTGGAAAATGACACGAATATCATGCTTTTAGCCTAAAAAGTTCTAAACTTTTGCGGATAGATCACACAGATAATGTTTTGCATGGTGGTGTCGAGATTTTTTTTTGCATACTAGTTTGAAAATACGTTCTTGGGGTGAGACATTTGGTTATTGAGTATTGATTATTATTTTTCTAAATGGGTTGATATTTGTGTATTGTGTGACAATTTTATTTTGCGTCTTTTAGTCAAAGCAGTTGTGGAATACATATTGTGGTATAAGCATCATGATGCTGATTACATGTGATGCATGTTTTTAAACTATGTAAATGTTTGTTATTGTGCAACTGTTAATTCCCATGCATATTATGCAGTGTATTCAGGATAACAATTAGAATGGATAGGAAGTTGCATGTACTGCATGGGGTTGAGCCTTTTTTCTACACTAGACAGAAGTTGATTGCAAGAGCTTGCATGGCTACACGGGGTGTGCCAATGCAAAAAGATGAGGAATTTCGTATGACAGTTGTTGTCCATTGGAAGCCACAAAATCCTGTAATGGAGAATGATGCTCAGCTGATGAATTAATTCAATGAATTTGAGAAGATGGGGTTTGACACCATGATCATTGATTTGGATCCTGTAGTTGGCTTAGATCCAGCAGAAGTAACTGCTAATGATCAACCTTCAACTGAGGACCTCAGCAAGTAGGAATCAGTTCAAAAACTGCAACTCCCATTTTCAATGCAGCTTCTCAGTTGTATGACAATAATCTGGTAGAGGGGCAGGTGTGGTTAAGTGATGCTAGTGTGAATGATTTGGATTCCCATATGTTCGATAATGAACCTAGTAACATAGTGGAAGATGATGCTTCTTTTCAAGTTGGCATGGATGTTGCTGTTAAAGCTGATATAGAGGAAAGTGATGGAAATGGTGAACATATAACTGATGCTGATGATGAAGCTAATTTAGAAGATTTTTCTGAATCTGGTGATAGTTCTGCTAGCCCTCCATCTGATTATAATTTCACATATGATGAGTTTGTAGGCAGTAGCTTAGATGAGGACAACACTCCTCTTAAGAGAATGTCTAAACAAATAAAGAGGAGAAAGTTCACAGCTGACACAGACATGCATTTCAGTTTGAAGGCTGGTGATGTTTTTGAAGATGTAAATCACTTTAGACAAATTTTAAGGGATTATGCTGTCAGGAAGAGGTTCGAACTAGTAAAGATTAAGAATGATATTGATAGGGTGACAGCCATATGCAAAGGATAGAAATGTCCTTGGAGAATCCACGCTTCCCAGGTGGCCAAGAGTATTAAGACTTTTATGATTAAGACAATGCATGATGTCCATGACTGTAGTAGGGTGTGGTCCAATCATCAAGCCACAGCACCTTGGCTTGCAAGCAAGATAGTTGAGTTTGTGAAGAGCAATCCCAATATAGCAGTGACTGATATACAAGCTTATGCAAAACCGAAATGGGGAGTGGATGTTAACAACTACACTATGTACAGGGCTAAAACAATTGCCCTGGGAAAACTTGGTGAAAACCATGCTGAATCATACTCCTTGCTGCCCAAATTTGCTGCAATAATACAGATGAGGAACCTAGGGAATATGGTCATTGTTAAAACTGTAAGGGTATCAGGCACTGAGCAACAAAGATTTCAGAGATGCTTCATGAGTTTTCCAGCTTGCAGAGATGGGCTTATAAATGGGTGCAGACCATTTATAGGACTAGATGGCTACCACTTGAAAGGGCCTTAAAGGGGGATAATGCTTAGTGTAATTACTTTGGATGCTAATGGCTCTATTTTTCCAGTAGTTGTGTGCATATGTGAGGTTGAGAGAGAAGAATCATGGTGTTGGTTCTTGAAGAAACTCTATGATTATGTGGGCAGACTTGATGGGAGTTCTATCACCATGATGAGTGATAGACATAAAGGCTTAATTTCTGCCTTAGAGAAGCATTGGCCCACTGCCAAGTTTAGAAGATATGCAAGGCACATTCACTCAAATTTTAAATCAAGATTCCCAGGCCTCAAGATGGATGAACTGTTTTGGGAGGTGGAAGAGCCACCAACAAAGTTGATTGGTTAACAACCATGAGCAAGATACACCAAGCAAGTGAATCTGTAGGAAAATGGTTAATGAACATTAAGCTATCTGTATGGTGCAAATGGGCAGTGGACACCTCAGCAAAGACATATCACATCACTAATAACTTCACAGAAAGCTACAACAGTTTTTTGGGCGAATAGAGATGCAAGCCAGTAATATCATCATTAAATCATATTAGAAGACAAATTATGAAGTCATTGCAAAAAAGAAGGCAATTGGCTGCCAATTGGAACCATAGACTGCCTGCAAATGTTAGGAATGTGGTTAACAAGTTAATAGATGAAGGCAGACAATTGATGCTTATTCATAGTGGTGATTTAGAGTTTGAGGTTTATGATGGAATCAAGACATTTGAGGTGAAATTAGGGCAGAGATTCTGTGACTATGGTGCTTGGGGCTTAAGTGGAATTCCATGGAAACATGCTATGGGGGTAATCTGCTACTCCAGGTTGAATGCTAAGGATTACATTGACCAATTCCTTACTATGGAAGCATATAGGAGAACCTATGCTGGTATGATTCATCCAATACCAGATCAGGGTGTTTAGCCTGACGGTAATTCATCACCAATTCTAACCCCCTCTGAAATCAAGAAAGCCTGGAAGGCCTAAGAAAATTAGAAGGAGAGAGGCACATGAGCCTGTTATAAAAAATAAGAGATCATTTATGATCCATTGTAGTTTTTGTAATAGGGAAGGCCACAATAAAAGGACCTGCAGGCTTGCTCCATAAAATGCAGGTGCATCAAGGAATAGGGTAAGTCTTACCCTATAGTTATTTACATTTGAATTCTATTAAGGATTTGGATACTGCTTACTATTTTGTTGGTGCACTGCTTGAAGGCCAAAAATGCACAACAAATGGGAAAAGTAATATACAAAATCATATTATTTATGCTTCTAGTTTTACTTTATGACTTATGAAGAAATACCCATTATTTTGATTTTTAATTTGCTATGCAGGGCAACAGAAGGTCTGCAGTAGAACAACAAAAGCAAATTCCAGCTGGTGTAACTCAATCACCAACATCCAATCAACCTACTCAAATTTACAACAGAAGGGTAAATATGATTACTTTATTTTCCTTTTTAGTTGCATCTATACTTTCATTGTAAATAAAAAATGCTTCATTAATGTCGTGTCCAGGGATCCAGAAGATTTGCAATTCAACATGGAGATCAAGAGGAGATACCAGCTACCTCAACT